>CM055126.1:235889895-235927395 GCA_029206835.1 Rana muscosa
GAGTGGAAAGAAAGGGGGAGGGGGGGGTGGAGAGGAAAAGGGGGGGGTGGAAAGAAAGGGAATGAAAACAATGCATAAATAGAAAATAAAAGTGTTTGTGGTTACTTACCAAGTATATATACTGCAGTTTGTAACCAGCTTTTTTGGAGGATTAGTGAAGCATTTAATGCCAGATAATCTCATAACGTGAGATTATTCTCAAGCCTAGTACACACGGCCGAGATTCTCGTCAGGGAAAAAAACAGTCGTTTTTCCTGACGAGATTCTTGACAAGAATCTTGTCCCGGCCGAGTGTACACGCACTCCATTCAAAAGAACCGCCGTTCTTTTGAATGGAACGAATGCGGTATCGACATCGTCACATTCTATGCCGTCGCCGCCATCTTGCTACACCCTACCTATACCTAGGAAGCTACCACGCATGCGTCCAAGTCATTTTGAGCATGCGCGGGTTTCCACGGCGACAGGTAAGTGTACACACTCTCTGGGTTTCTCGTCGAAACAGGCCGACGTGAATCCCGACGAGAAAATGGAGAGCAGGATCTGTATTTTTCTCATCGAGATTCTGGGCAGTTTTCTTGACGAGAAACCTGAAAGCCTCGTACACACGCATGGTTTACTCGGCAAGAAAGCTCTGCCAGCAGGTTTCTTGCCGAGAAAAACGGCCGTGGCTTTACTCTCTTGTGTGTGTGTGTGTGTGTGTGTGTGTATAGACTTTATGAAGCCGTTCCAAGAAGAAGCACTTCAAGGTGAAGAGAAAGCAGGTTTCACAACCGATGGAAGCTTTAGGGAAAGAACTGCATATGGGTGTCGGTAACAAACGTAAGGGGAGAGATTTTCAATACCTGAAATGCTGCAAATGATGTGGTTTGTAAGACACAAAGAACTCTGAGGATCTGAAAAAAAAGAAATGTTGCTCTACATAAAGATGGTCTCTAGGCCAGTGATGGTGAACCTTGGCGCCCCAGATGTTTTGGAACTACATTTCCCATGATACTCCACTACATGGGAAATGTAGTTCCAAAACATCTGGGGTGCCAAGGTTCGCCATCACTGCTCTAGACTATAAGAAGATTGCCAAGACCCTGAAACTGAGCTGCAGCACGGTTGCCAAGACCATACAGCGGTATAACAGGACAGGTTCCCCTCAGAACAGGCCTCGCCATGGTCCACCAAAGAAGTTGAGGTCACGTGCTCAGCGTCATATCCAGAGGTTGTCTTTGGGAAATAGACGTATGAGTGCTGCCAGCATTGCTGCAGAGGGGGGGGGGGGGGGTGTCAGCCTGTCAGTGCTCAGACCATACGCCACACACTGCATAATTCATCCCAAAGGTGTTCTATCGAGGTCAGGACTCTGTGCAGAACAGTCAAGTTCCTCCACCCCAAACTCGCTCCTCCATGTCTTTATGGACATTGCTTTGTGCACTGGTGCGCAGTCATGTTGGAACAGGAAGGGGTCATCCCCAAACTGTTCCCACAAAGTTGGGAGCGTGAAATTGTCCAAAATTTCTTGGCATGCTGACACCTTAAAGCAGGGGTGTCAAACTCAATTTCATCGTGGGCCGCATCAGCATTATGATTGTCCTCAAAAGGGCCGGTTGTATCTGTAAGATTAGATGTCCCCTCCCCTTACATTGGATGTCAAGAGCCACCCCACCATCACCCATCTCCCTTACATCACAGTACACCTCCTTACCTTATGCTGCTGCTGGGAACGAAACTGGATGCATTGCTTGAAAGCAGAAAGTAAGGGTCTGGAGGAGGGCTGGAACTCTCCTGCAGCTGCAGGAGAGGTGCGAGGGCCACATTAAATGGCCTGAAGGGCCGGATTTGATCCACGGGCCTTGTGTTTGACACCTGTGTCTTTAAAGCCTCGTACACACGATCGGATAAATCTGTGGATTTTTGTCCGAAGGGCGTTGGCTGTGAACTTGTTCTGCATACAGACGGCAGAACTTTTCAGTCAACATATACGAAACGATGTATTTTTTCTGCTCTTTAGCGCCACCCTTTGGGCAACTTCTGCTAATGTTGTCTGATGGTTAGCATTGGCTCAGAGCATGCATGTTTGTACTTTGAATTTTAGGCCGACGGACTTGTGAACACACGATCGGATAATCCAACAGAACACATTTGTTGTCGGAAAGTTGGTGAGCATGGCTAGCCAACATTTTCTATTGGAAATTCCGACAACAATTGTCCAATGAAGCTTACAGACTGTTGGATTATCCGACAAAACCCTTCCATCACACAATTGTTGTCGGAATATCCGATCATGTGTACGGGCCTTAAGAGTCCCATTCACTGGAACTAAGGGGCAAAGTCTAACCCCTGAAAAAAAAAAAAACCCACAAGGCTTTCTTCGGGTCTCTGACTAGCCTGCGGACGTGCTGGCTAGTAGCTCTGGTCTCCCAGTGGGATGGTTGGCTGCTCTGGTTATTAGAAGAGAGCTGACCGTCTGCTCTAAGGCCCCTTTCACACTGGGGGCGGTTTGCAGACGCTATTTTGCTAAAAATAGCGCCTGCAAACCGTCCCTAAACAGTGGCTGCTGTTTCTCCAGTGTGAAAACCCTGAGGGCTCTCACACTGGAGCGGTGCGCTTGCAGGAAGGTAAAAAAAAGTCCTGCTAGCCGCATCTTTGGAGCAGTGATCGGAGCGGTGTGATTACCGCTCCTTTCCCATTGAAAGCAATGGGAAACCGCGGTAATACCGCCGGCAATGCGCCTCTGCAGAGGCGCATTGCCGGCGGTATTAACCCCTTTTCGGCCACTAGCGGGGGTTAAAACCTCACCGCTAGTGGCTGAATACCTCCGCAATTCCGACGGTATAGCGCCGCTAAAAATAGTGGCGCTATACCGCCACCGCCCCAGTGTGAAACCAGCCTTAAAAAAAAACTATCGGGGTGAAGTCTGCAGCTGCATATCATCAAGGTACAACCACTTGAAGTCAAATGACGTAACAGGAATGTGATTTGGCTGCAAGTGGTTAACTTTCTCAGAGTTTAATGAATGAAATTGATGCCTATTCATAAAATATGAACTGGTAAATATGCCAGACCCTCCGCCATGGTGGTTCCTACAGTTCTGAACCTGTAAGTGCTCATATCTGAGTGCTTCCAGGTTCATTCAGTCTAGAGGAGATCTATGAGTCCTTTGCTTAACTGCTTGCCGACCAGCGCACGCCGATATGCGTCGACAGCATGGCACGGACAGACAGAAGGACGTGTGTGTATGTATAATATATATATGTGTGTCCCCTTTAAGAAGCCGGCATTGTGGACGCGCGCACGCCGCCGCCGGCGGCAATTCCTGAGAGCCCGACTGCGGGGATATCAGCGATCGTCTCACGGTGAGGAAGAACGGGGGAAATGCCATTGTAAACAAGCATTTCCGCAGTCTTCCTAGTGACAGGACAGTGATCAAAGCGTCCTGTAATCGGAAGCTGTGATCACTGTCGTGTCACGCACAGCCCATCCCCCCTACAGTTAGAAGCACTCCTTAGGGCGCACTTATCCCCTACAGCGCCACCTAGCAGTTAACCCCTTTACTGCCAGTGTCATTTTCACAGTAATCGGTGCATTTTTATAGCACTGATCGCTGTGAAAATGACAATGGTCCCAAAAATGTGTCCGCCATAATGTCGCAGTCATGATAAAAATTGCTGATCGCCGCCATTACTAGTAAAAAAATAATAATAATAAAAATGCCATTAATCCATCCCCTATTTTGTAGACGCTATAACTTTTGCGCAAACCAATCAATATACGCTTATTGCAAATTTTTTTTACCAAAAATATGTAAAAGTATACGTATCGGCCTAAACTGTGAAAAAATTTTGTTTTTTTATATAATTTTTTGGGGATATTTATTATAGCAAAAAGTAAAAAATATATTTTTTCAAAATTGTCGCTCTATTTTTGTTTATAGCGCAAAAAATAAAAACCGCAGAGGTGATCGAATGCCACCAAAAGAAAGCTCTATTTGTGGGGGGAAAAAAAGGACGTCAATTTTGTTTGGAAACCACGTCGCACGACCGCGCAATTGTCACTTAAAGCGACGCAGTGCCGAATCGCAAAAAGTGGCCTGGTCATTTGGCCAGCAAAATGGTCCGGGGCCTAAGTGGTTAAAGATAATGAAGACAACATCGAGTCATGTGAGATATATTTTTTATTTAGGTGAACACTACACTGTGCTTTGTGGAGGATTCTAATGAGCTCCTGGCATAGGGAGTAGTTGTTGGGATGATCCTCCATCTACGGGAACTGTGCGGACACTTGAAAGCCATACTGTAAATGCAAAGAGATGATAAAGGTCTGTATTAAAGGCTAATCATTTATGAAAATACAAATAATAAAGCCAAAGCTACTGATGAAGTCACATCTGCCCTTCAACATGAATGCTCCTGAAGTACTCCATGACTATGGGGTGGATTTACTAAAGGCAAATCGACTGTGCAGTTGCTCCAGAGCTTAGTAAGTGAGCTTGCGTGTGATTGGGTGTTCTTTGCAAAGTGAAGCTTTTTGTTCGTATTGGGTATATTCCCCTTCACCCCCCCCCCCTCTCTCTAGAGTCTAGAGACCTCACTTCCTATTCTTGGAGGGTTAGATTTACGCTCACTTCCTGTCCTCACTGGCTAGCTTGACTCTCACTTTTTGTCTTCATTGGATAGAATCCCCTTCACTTCCTGCTCCTGCCCCTCTAGAGATTTGCCCTCACTTCCTATCCTCAGTGGATAGATTTACTTATACTTCCTGTCCCCTCTGTAGATATTACCCTCACTCCCCGGTTATATTTCCCCACCTCTCACTTCCTGTTCTCACTGTGTAGATTTCCCCTCTTTTCCTTTCTACCGGTAGAGATTTCCTTTACCTTCCTATCCCCACCACCGAGATTTACTCTCATGTTCTTAATGGTTAGGTTTACCCTCACTTCCTGTCCCCTTGTAGAGATTTACCATCTTTCTGTCCTCTCTGGGGAAATTTCCCTTCACCTCCTGCCCTTCCCCCTTCATGGAGCTTTTCTCCCACTTCCTGTTCTCACTGGGTAGCTTTGACTTCACTAACCGTCCCCTTATAGAGATTTCCCCCTCACTTCCTGTTCTCAATGTGTTGATTTCCCCATACTCACTCTCCTCACTGGTGAGCTTTCTTAACCCTTTTTGGAAGATTTCCACTTGCTTATACCTGCTGGAGACTTCCCCTTCCCCGCTGGGAAGATTTTCCTTCACATTGCCATTAAAGCAGAGTTCCATTCATCTTATTCCTCCCCCCCTCCGGTGCCACAATAGGCATCTTTCGGGGGGTCCCTGCCGCGGAGCTGTGACGTCACCGTGGGGCTCCCTCCTCCTCCCCTGGCCGCCGGGCCAATATGAGAGTGGAGCAGGGCCTCGTGCATGCGCAGTAGGGTTCCCGGCGTGAAGTCGAAAGGCTACACTGCCGGGTTCCCATACCCGCAATGACGGCGGTTACCCGACAGCTGATGGAAACATCAGCTGCGGGTGCCGACATCTCTGGACTCCAGGACAGGCAAGTGTCCATTTATTAAAAGCCAACAGCTGCAGTATGTGTAGCTGCTGGCTTTTAATGGGTTTTTTTGGGCGGAACACCGCTTTAACTTCACCTGCCCACTTGGGGGAAATCCCTCACCTCGTGTCCCCACTTAATTTACGCTTGCTTCATGTCACCACTGGAGACGTTTCACCTAGAGATTTACCGTCACTTTCTGGGGAAATTACCCTTCACCTCCTGCCCTTCCCCCTTCATAGAGCTTTTCCTCTTACTTCCTGCTCTCACAGAGTAGCTTTGGCTTCACTACCTGTCCCCCTATAGAGATTTCCCCTTCACTTCCTGTTCTCACTGCGTAGATTTCCCCATACTTACTCTCCTCACTAGTGAGCTTTATTATCCCTTTTTGGGAGATTTCCACTTGCTTCATATACCTGCTGGAGACTTCCCCTTCCCTGCTGGGAAGATTTTCCTTCACATTGCGATTAACTTCACCTGCCCACTTGGGAATCCTCCACATCCAGTCCTTAGAAGATTTACGATTGCTTCATGTCCCCACTGCAGACATTTTCCCTTAAATCAGCCCCCCAACTGGGGAGATTTCATGTCACACCCAGTCACCCCTAAATAACATTTACATTTTACTTCCTGTCCCTGCAACTGAGATTTACCTTCACTTCCTGTACTTACTGAGGGCAAAAAAATCAAAGATGGTGCAAGATGTCCCTCTGTACAGCAAACGTATGATGGTAAAAAAATCAGGAGTTCTGTTTCTCCACCTCCTGGAGGGCTTCCTCCAATTGGAGACCCCCGGGATCCCCGGCAAAATACCCGCTTTCTGTGATATCAGTGCCATCCTAATAGAGAAATAAATGGCTTCTTTATAGAGGCAGTGAGGTCATAGAGTGTGGTTGGTGGGGGGACCTCCTGTGCTGGTTAGTGTTCTGGTAAGTGGCCCTTTGGGCAGTTTATAGATTACGAATATGCCGGGCAAAGCAAAATGATCAGAAGAGCAGATTTACCATTGTTTTGTTATCTCTACAAACCAATTATCTTAACTCGTGTCTTCACAGGAAAATGTAAATGTTACCCTAGTTCTGTAAACATTCCCATGCTCTATAGGAATTTTATCCAGTAACCGGTAAGCCCCCGTATAAACCGTGGCTCTGGTAATGTTCACACGTACGTTCCTGCAAATATGAAATGCATTGTTATCTCCAATTACGTAATAGACAAAATAAACAGAAAATTCATAAAATAATTCATCACAAATCAGGTAAAACATTATATAACCCACAAAATATAGCCGACGCGTTTGCAGATTACTATGAAGGTCTATATAACCTAAAAGAGGACCAAAATGTCTCCCAGCCACAACCAATAGATATAGCCCAATTTCTAAATAAAATGAATATCCCCACAGTAGACCCCACTACTCTAGGAAAATTAAATAATCCCATAACCTTAGATGAAATTAAAAAAGTAATCTCATTGTTACCACTAAATAAAGCTCCCGGGGCAGATGGTCTATCTAGCGAATATTTTAAGGCATTAACAAGAGTTTTTAACAATGCTGTCAGCACTCACTCATTCCCCAAAGAAATGCTTGAAGCAATTATTATCACAATTCCAAAACAAGGGAAAGATCCGGAGTCACCATCTAACTATAGACCCATCTCACTGCTCAACTCTGATCTGAAAATCTTTGCTAAGGTTATAGCCAATCGATTGTTAGAAATCACACCTTACCTAATCGAACCAGATCAGGTTGGGATTCGTAAGAGGTCGTCAAGGCCCAGACAGTACCAGACGAATGATTGATCTGCTCAATCATATAGAACACAGTCGAGTCCCTTCTCTGCTTCTTGGTCTAGGTGCGGAGAAGGCATTCGACAGAGTGCATTGGGGCTATATAGCTGAGACCCTTAAGAGATTCGGGCTCTCGGGATTCATTTTTGAAGCAATAATGTCACTTTATACAAATACTTCTGCCAGGGTATATACATCAGGAAGTATCTCTAAACAATTTAACCTCTCGAACGGAACTAGACAGGGGTGCCCCTTGTCACCCATTATATTTTCGTTAGCTATAGAGCCCCTCGCAATAGCTTTGAGAGCGAACCCCAATAATCGTAGGGATTAAGATAGGACAAATAGAACCTAAACTTGGACTATTTGCTGACGATGTCCTTTTGACTTTATCCATAACTGACACACTACTGAAAGAAGTAACCACTGTCCTGGATACATTTGGATCAATTTCCTATTATAAGATTAATCACGATAAATGTTTTATCTTACCTATGTATATCCCACCAGATCAAGTCGTTAAACTAAGACAACAATCTAATTACAATTGGGACAACCCCTCTATTACCTATCTAGGGATTCAACTTACCTACCCACCTACTAAATTATATGAAGCCAATTACCCATCTTTATTGACCCAAATCACACAAGATATACTCTCAATTAAAAAAAAAACCTCAGCTTTCCTGGATTGGAAGGATAGCAGCTTTTAAAATGAAGACATTGCCAAAGATCTTATACTACTTCCGCTCTCTTCCTATCCCCTTACCAGCTAAATTCTTCACACAAATCAACTCGAAGTTGAACAACTTGATCTGGTTAGGGAAAAAAACTAGAATTGCTTTATCGATTATGTCATTAGCTAAATCCAAAGGAGGATTGAACCTCCCTGATTTACGTTTATACTACTTTGCCACACTCTGAGGCTGGGTTCACACTGATACGACACGACATTCATCCTACTTTGCTCTGCGACATCAGTCCTACATTGATCCTACATTGGTCCGACATCCATCCGACATTCATGAACAGGATACTACTTTGATCCGACATTGTGCTAGTCTGACTTGTCCTTTGACCAATCAAAACAATCCCAGGGTGAGATAAATTCCTTTTACTGCTGCTGTAATCACATGTCGGATGTTAAATGTCGGATGGTTAGGACAAGAATCCTACTTTGATCCGACTTCAATGATATTCAATGGGCTGAAGTAGGATCAAAGTCGGACAGAAGTAGTACAGGGAGCATTTTTAATGTCGGACCGACTTGTGTCGGACCAGTTAAGACGGCTCTTATAGGGATTCATTGATTTTCACACGTCATGCGACATGAGCTCCTAATGTCGGAGCGTTTGACGGACAAGTGTGAACCAGGCCTTAGACCAAATGAGATACTGGTTCAGATACTCAAATGATAAATTATGGCTGAACATTGAACGGGAAACATCTAAAGGAAATGACCTATTCTCCCTATCCATGGCCCGCTATATTTTACCAAAAATAAATATACCCAACTTCCTGACAATTAAAGCCACCCTGACAGCCTGGAAGTTCGCTTTAACGAAACTACATCCAACAATTACCCCCAGTCCCGATAAGATTAGTTGACTATTGTAAAACACGTATTAATACTTCTTCCTGGACTAAACAGGGAATTAACTTCTTTGATCAATTACCGGCTGATCATAAATTCAATATAACAACTAAGCTCAAAGCCAAACTATCTAATAAAAATTTCAACCCGGAAAGAAGTGTGGAACCTCCCTGGTGAGCTTTGGGAATTTTTCACTTTGTATAAAAACTATAGTAAAAAGGGCATATCCTATATATATATATATATATATATATAATATAATATATATAAAAACTCCTCTCATCTTTTCCACTTCATACCAAAACTATAAACATGATCAAGTGGGAGAAGGATCTAGCGCAAACCTTCTCATGGGAAGAATGGCAGAAAGCCATACACATTAACAACACTGCATCATCATGTGTAGAACATTGGGAAAACGCCCAAAAAATACTGAACCGCTGGTATTTGACCCCATACAGACTCTCCAAAATATTTCCCTCTTCATCCCCCACCTGCTGGAGATGTGATTCCCATACTGGAAACTTACAACTCCACAATGTGTGTATTAAGGCCTTATCTAGTTTTTGGAAAAATGTCTCCTCATTTATAGCATCTCTTACTGGAAATCTAAAGAGACTCACACCAGAAATGGCATTATTAAATTTAAACCTAGACCAGGGATACGCAATTAGCGGACCTTCAGCTGTTTCAGAACTACAAGTCCCATGAGGCATAGCAAGACTCTAACAGCCACAAGCATGACACCCAGAGGCAGAGGCATGATGGGACTTGTAGTTTTGCAACATCTGGAGGTCCGCTAATTTCATATCCCTGACCTAGACGTTTATCCCTCCCTTTATAGAATTATAGTCGCTAACATCCTTACAGCAGCTAGACTCACTATAACCAAATTATGGAAATCTACCCTAGCACCTAATTTATCAGATGTCATTCAGAGACTCAACACTCAGGCTCACTATGAGTTAATGTGGGCACACAAAAAAGGTTCCATAACTAAATTCATGAAATATTGGAATGAATGGACTAATCACCCTAGGGCCTCAAATTTTCTGAAGAATTCTAAGAACTATTAAATGTGCTCCTGTGAGACTACGATAGTAATATTAACATTAGATGAATCTATAGGATAACTTCCATATCATCCCCTCTCCCCTCCCTTTCCTTCCCTTGCAGGTTTATGTAGTTTATTTATTTTTTTTCTCTCTTTTTTTTTCTTATATAGAGTCATAATCCCATGTTTACAGCATGACCCCATCGGGGTAAACAGGGATTTATATTTACCTGATTAAGCATTTGAATAATATTTAGATGGTTAAAATTTATATTGCTAATGCTAAGTTACGTTGGATGTCTGACACCTAATAGATACCTTGATAATAACAATGTACGAATAAGAATTTGAAGTATTTTTGGTACTAAATAGTTTTTTTTTTTGTGTTATTTTTTATTTTATTTTTTTAATTCAATAAAAATCTTTAACGGTAAAAAAAAAAGAAATGCATTGTTATCTATGAGATTATGTATTGATTTTTTTTTAAAGTGTAATACATTTTATTAATTTTTTTTTTTTTTTTTTTTTTTTTATGAAATAAAACAATAATACAATACATATAACCAGGGGTCGGCGCTCCCGTTAGGCGGACTAGGGGGCGCAGCCACGGCCGCTGACTTCCCCCACTAGCCTGGCCAGGGAGACACGAGGGGCTGAATAATTCTACCCTACACAAGGCTGGTGCACTGACTGACTCTCCAGAGAAAGCAGCAGCCATGGAGGACATCCATCAAGGCTGCTGTGGAGGAGGTCAGCAGTAGCTCAGCCTGTGAGAAGGGCGACAGCTGGGGAGGACAGGGAGGAGGGGATACTGGGGAGCCGGACAAGGTGGGCACGAGGACAGCTGGGGAGCCGGATGAAGTGGGCACGAGGACAGCTGAGGATCTGAACGAGGTGGGCACAGCTGGGATGGCGCAGGAGGACAGTGGGGAGGGGACAATGGGGAGCCGGATGAAGCGAGCACGAGGACAGCTGAGGAGACGGATGAATCGGGCACGAGGAGAGCTGGGGACCTGGAAGAGGCGGGCACAGCTGGGAAGGCGCAAGAGGACAGTGGGGAAGGGACACTGGGGAGCCAGAAGAGGTGGGCACCATCAGGTCTCCGAACGTAGGCACAATTATCCTGCCCCGGTGAGTCTGCTCTGACCCTGTTCCCTGTTGTAGTCACCCATGCCCTAGGCAAGACTAGTGCCACCCCCCCTTGCCGGGTGAGGTATGCAGTATCTCAGCCTGTAAGGAGGGCAACAGCTGGGGACGACAGTGGGGAGGGGACACTGGGGAGTCGGATGAGAGGCAGGCACGAGGATAGCTGGGGACCTGGATGAGGCGGCACAGCTGGGGAGGCGGAGGAGGACAGTGGGGAGGGAACACTGAGGAGGCAGGCACGGGGACAGTTGAGGAGGCGGGGCGCTATTGGCTCTCCGTACATAGGCAAAATTATCCTGCTCGGGTGAGTCTGCTCTGACCCTGTTCCCAGTTGTAGTCACCCATGCCCTAGGCAAGACTAGAGCCACCCCGCAGCCAAATGTTGAGGCGGCGGTGTTAGTCTTGCCTAGGGTGTGAAATTGTCAAGCACCGACCCTGCATATAACCCAACCACAAGCCTAGGCATCTTGTCATGTGATCTCTGCTAAATGGGTAAGAGGTTAAATTGTTGGAGTATACTCTTCAACATGGTCACATGAATAAATGTGAGCAGATTGGTAATTCTTTGTGTACCCATTTCAACAAGATGGTTCACATAACCTTATGGTGGCTTTTTAGCTTAAATAACGAAAGTCATTTTGTATGTTTTTTGCATTCCGTCGGGTCTTCGGCCTTGTTACCTTGTCCATCCCAAAGTGCCTGCATGATCTGTATACATCCACGTGGATTCAAACTTACAGTCAAGGATGGTATCCCTCACCCTATGGTTATCTCTCGGTTTTTGAGCCCTGACTCCCCCCCCCCCCCCGGAATGCATTGGATTTTATTGCAGAATAAAAATATTTGATGGATTGTGCAACCAACCACAGTTGTTGGTGAGCTACCTCCAGGACCGCATATCACATATAATGTTACACAGGGCTTTTTTATTTTAGAGAATAGGTGCAGGAACTTGCACCTGAACCAGACCCAAATACGCACAGAACCGCACCGTGGCCGCTCCAGAGGACATGTGTGAACCGGCTCCATTAAGAGGCGCTCACATTCACATGTTGTGTGAATTGTATGCGGTTATGTGATTACATATGTGATCCCGGTCTTATACTACAAAAAGCTGGCCCATTACAGTAAACCATCAGAAAAACCAGATGGCTGGGCAAACGCTGGTAGGGTTTAGTCCAGGTTAGCATTGGTCCCACCATTAGAATTTTGCAGAAGGCTCAGGCTTAGGTGTAATCCACATTTGTTGTCAGGAAGCATCCATTGGGCCCATTTTGATAACAGGAGGGCAGGATTGCAGGGAAGGTCACAGGGTATTTCTGAAAACAACCCAACAAGCTCCTTAGATAATACTAAACCTTAAATAGGCTCTCTGGTGCCAACACAAGCTCTTGCACATGGGCTGATATATTGCCCTGTAGACAGTCACTTTTTGGCTCATGTCTGCATACACGTGTATCTGTATATACAGAATGCTTGCTCAGTGCCAGTATTGGCTCTTGAGGTGGTTACAGTGTGGTCTTCAGCTATACATTGCAATTCATAACCTTTGACTTGACCTGCAATACTGCTCTCCTGTTACAGATCCAGCGTGCCTACTAACTTGTTTTGGGTTTTCCACTTGGACCTCTGCTCTACTGACACCGGCCTGTGACACTGACTGAGCTTCTGCCTGCTGATTCTACACCACTAGTGATTGTTACTGATCATGTCTGTTGTGTGATCCAGTAGTTTAGAAAATCAACAGATACACTCTTTACCTATAACAAGATCACAGTCTTATATGTCTTCTTCCAGAGGGATGGAAATAGGATGGGTGAAATATAAATGAAATATATGTCTTACTTGAGAGTCATAGACTTCCTCAGCGCCTCAATGGCTGCTTGTGGGATGAGTTGATCGCCCACTTTCACTTCACTTCCTTTATCAGGTATAGCGAGAATAATAGACACATAGGGAGTGTATGGTATTTCTATGGCAGTGACCCCCATGGTTTTATTCTCCACCATCTTGTACTGTCCTTCCAACTGCTTTGTCCAGCCAGTTCCACCTGCAGATGGAACTTTCAAGGCATCTGAAGGGAGAAGGTAATTAAAGGGGCAACGCTTAATGAATACAATAGTGTATTGCAAATATCCTATACAGATTTATTCACTAGTGTTATATTCATAATTCCTTCCTTCCTTCTCAAGAAGGAATTCCTCCTTCCTTATGTTCTACCTCCTTCACCTCTTCTTCCCTTACTTTTTCTGTTTCCTCTATCCTCCTATCTACCATCTTCCCCTATATTCTTCCTCCTCCTTCTCTTCTTCCCTTACTGTCTGTTTCTTCTACCTTCCTACCTACTGTCTTCCCCTATATTCTTCTTTCCTTCCTCGTGTTCTTCCTTCTTATCTTCTTCCCTTACTTTCTGTTTCTTCTACCTTCCTACCTACTGTCTTCCCCTATATTCTTCTTTCCTTCCTCGTGTTCTTCCTCCTTATCTTCTTCCCTTACTTTCTGTTTCTTCTACCTTCCTACCTACCATCTTCCCCTATATTCTTCCTCCTCCTTCTCTTCTTCCCTTACTTTCTGTTTCTTCTACCTTCCTGCCTACTGTCTTCCCCTATACTCTTCTTTTCTTCCTCATGTTCTTCCTCCTTCTTATCTTCTTCCCTTACTTTCTGTTTCTTCTACCTTTCTACCTACTGTCTTCCCCTATATTCTTCTTTCCTTCCTCGTGTTCTTCCTCCTTCTTATCCCCTTACTTTTTCTGTTTCCTCTATCCTCCTATCTACCATCTTCCCCTATATTCTTCCTCCTCCTCCTCTTCTTCCCTTACTTTCTGTTTCTTCTACCTTCCTACCTACTGTCTTCCCCTATATTCTTCTTTCCTTCCTCATGTTCTTCCTCCTTATCTTCTTCCCTTACTTTCTGTTTCTTCTACCTTCCTACCTACTGTCTTTCCCTATATTCTTCTTTCCTTCCTCATGTTCTTCCTCCTTATCTTCTTCCCTTACTTTCTGTTTCTTCTACCTTCCTACCTACTGTCTTTCCCTATATTCTTCCGTCCTTCCTCATGTTCTTCCTCCTTCTTCTCTTCTTCCCTTACTTTCTGTTTCTTCTACCTTCCTCCCTACCATTTTCCCTTATATTCCTCCTTCCTTCCTCATGTTCTTCCTCCTTCTTCTCTTCTTCCTTTACTATCTCTGTTTCTTCTACCTTCCTACCCACCGTCTTCCCCTATATTCTTCCGTCTTGCCTTCCCTCATTCCTTTCTATCTTCTTTCCTTCTGTCCACCTTGCTGCATGCAGTACCCTCTCCACGCTGGTTGCTGCGACCTGCACTATTCTACACTAGGCATCACTAGCATTCCGTGGAAAAATTGGGGTGGGGGGACAAGGGAGTCCCAGGAAACCAAATTAAGGCAAGTCAACTACGGCTTGTGGTACAAAAATATGTATAAAAGGCTTTATTTGGGGTGGGGGGGGGGTACATATACATTACATTTAAGGTACATGCGAGGGATAGAGTGTGTCCGAATCAACACAGTGCAGCTCACTATACCTAACCATCTAAGTAAAAAAATATATGCTGCAGCAAAAAGACATTAAAAATACAGAGCGCTCTGACAGGTACCAAAAATGACAAAGTCCATTTATCCAGAGGAAGAGGGAGTCACAATTATAGCGGTCCTGAAAAAAAGCTGTAAAGTGAATATAGGATTTTGTGTGTTTTCGGAATTTAAACAGGGCACATATGCACATCCACCCTATTGATGTTGTGCACAGATAGAGTTAGTTCGTTTGCAAAAAAATGCTCATGGAATCTGAGACAGATATAGTCCAGAATTCAAATGCACAGATCCACTAATCACTGTAGATAATCAAAACAGCATTTCAAACATATACCGTATATACTCGAGTATAAGCCGACCCGAATATAAGCCGAGGCACCTCATTTTACCACAAAAAACTGGGAAAACGTATTGACTCGAGTATAAGCCTAGGGTGTCCATCTGCATGCCTCGCTGTGCCTCACTTTGCCTCACTGTGCCCATGCCTTACTGTGCCCATGACTAGTTTGACGTTTAACATGGGAGTCTATGGACCGTAGGTCCCAGAGACAAAAAACTTTGCACACTTATAGAGAAGAAATGGGGCTACATGTGTGCCAAGTTTCGGGTCCAGGGGACCTACAACCGGCCGGTACCGGGTCCCCAAAGTCACCAGAGAAATTACCATTTAACATTTTCCCCTCACCTCTTTCTCTGGTGACAACTTCAAATTCTGGATTTCCCCCACTTTGTCTCAGTGAGAATGGTCCCCAGAGACTACCGTATATACTCGAGTATAAGTTGACCCGAATATAAGCCGAGGCACCTAATTTTACCACAAAAAACTGGGAAAACATATTGACTCCAGTATAAGCCTAGGGTGTCCATCTGCATGCCTCACTGTGTCCATGCCTCACTGTGTCCATGCCTCACTGTGCCCATGCCTCACTGTGCCCATGCCTCACTGTGTCCATGCCTCACTGTGCCCATGCCTCACTGTGCCCATGACTAGACTGACGTTTAACATGGGAGTCTATGTAAGGGGTCCCCAAAATCACCGGAGAAATTACCATTTAACATGGGAGTCTATGGAAGGGGTGCCCGGCTTTGAAAAATCGGTGCTCCCCGGCCGTAGGTTCCCCGGACAACAAACTTTGCACACTTGTAGAGGAAGAGTGGGGCTACATGTGTGAGAAGTGTACCGGCTGGAACCGGGCCCCCAAAGTCTGGGAGATCAGGCGCAAAAAGGTGACTCGAGTATAAGCCGAGGGGGGCATTTTCAGCACAAAAAATGTGCTGAAAAACTCAAATTATACTCGAGTATATACGGTACACTTCAGCGATATAAGCCACTTGTTGCTGTAATCAATTTTCTACCAGTAATTGATTAGACCTGGAGCGCCGCTATCTGCGGTCCACTTCCGCCTTCACTGGTCCAGTACTGCGTTCCAAGACCTTTCATTCACACACCTGATAGGTCACCTGACTACACACCACGTGGGACTTCCTCCTGGAGAACTCACTTTACAGCTTTTTTTCAGGACCGCTATAATTGTGACTCCCTCTTCCTCTGGATAAATGGACTTTGTCATTTTTGGTACCTGTCAGAGCGCTCTCCATTTTTAATGTCTATTTGCTGCAGCATATATTTTTTTACTTAGATGGTTAGGTATAGTGAGCTGCACTGTGTTGATTCGGACACACTGTATCCCTCACATGTACCTTAAATTTTATAAACTGTGTAAATTATACTGCGCTGTCCATTGGGTGAGACATAAAACACTGAATTAGTGAATCTATCTCTCCATAAATTGTTGCTGCAACTTCTATGTGAGACACACACAAAAAAATATAATAAAGATAATAAAGCTGCGCAAATAGTGAAAAATGGTATATGAGCACCACCTTAAAACATAAGTGAAAGATATATATTGAATGAAAAAATAATGATGATTAAATAAATTAATATAATTGGACTGGATCTTATTTGCCAATGTGACAAATAGAACTGAAGAAAGTCCCAACTGTCAATCAGACACCCACATCACATTCAGCAAAAGTCTTGTGTAGTGAAAGAATTGATGTTGAATAGTAACTGTGTGAATAGTACAGTCCAGATAGCCAAAACTGCAACGAAGTGTAGATATGGATCTTCTCGTTAGGCTAATTGGTGACTTCAAACACACAACACCCAATGAAAAGTGCCAAACACTGGATAGATGTAGATTCCACCACCATCAGTTCACACTGCCGCTTACCAGAAATGGTGATCTCCACAGAGATCGATACAAGCAGATGGCTATTCCCCAGCCAGGGTCTCTAGATAGTATCAGTTTAACTCCCGAATTTCACGCCACTCCTCTCCACATATCGCAAAGTAAATATGCAAATGGAAAGAAAGCCACCATAGCGTGAAACCGATAAAACAATTTATTGTAAAAAAGTAATGCACTTACATGAAACGCAAGTTATTATGGCGTGTAGTATATTTAGCCGGCCGGTGTGTGTTTGAAGTCACCAATTAGCCTAACGAGAAGATCCATATCTACACTTCGTTGCAGTTTTGGCTATCTGGACTGTACTGGGACTTTCTTCAGTTCTATTTGTCACATTGGCAAATAAGATCCAGTCCAATTATATTAATTTATTTAATCATCATTATTTTTTCATTCAATATATATCTTTCACTTATGTTTTAAGGTGGTGCTCATATACCATTTTTCACTATTTGCGCAGCTTTATTATCTTTACCTTAAATTTTATGTATATGTACCCCCCCACCCCAAATAAAGCCTTTTATACATATTTTTGTACCACAAGCCGTAGTTGACCTGCCTTAATTTGCTTTCCTGGGACTCCCTTGTCCCTCCCACCCCAATTTTTCCATAGTTTCTCAAGCTACATATGGCAGGTATCCCGTCTAGCACCTGACGGACCGGCAGGTACACAAAATAGACTTTCTGTGGATGTGTGGATTCCAGGATTCTTTTATTTTTCTATCACTGGCATTCCACCTGAAGAAAGTGGAAAAAAGCTCTGCACCCATAGGGTTATCTCAGTGGTTTTGCTATCTAAACCCCTTCCCCCCTAAGGGTAAAACATATCTTAATGCCTAAGCACAATTTTGAAACTTTGACATGTTTTAGTAAAGCCGCACATATCGTCACAACTACTTTGTGCCTCCAGGTGGATTATACCACCATTTTTTTGTTTTCCAGGACAAAGTGGGCTTTCATTTGGCGGGAAATGGTAATGGATTTCTCCTGATTTTTTTTTTTAATTATAAAAAGAAAACTGGCCCAAAAGTATTAAAAAATATATAAGTGGTTTTGAGGTCTGACTATGGGTAGACACCTGATTTGACGCACCTCATCCCAAATTTTTATGACAAAACATAAGAGGAAAAGTGGACAGGACTATAACGGTGCTATTGACATGGTACTGAATAGTGATGAGCCGAACACCCCCGGGTTCGGTTCGCACCAGAACCCGCGAACGGACCGAAAGTTCGCACGAACGTTAGAACCCTATTAAATACAATGGATGCGAACGTTCGAAATCTAAAGTGCTAATTATAATGACTATTATGCATGTTATTGTCCTAAAAAGGGTTTGGGAACCCGGGTTCTGCACAAGGGGACATGTATCAATCCAAAAAAAAGTTTTAAAAACGGCCGTTTTTCTGGAGCAGTCATTTTAATGATGCATAAAGTGAAAAAAAAAGTCAAATATTCCTTTAAATATCGTACCTGGGGGGTGTCTAAAGTATGCCTGTGAAGTGCCACGTGTTTCCCGTGTTTAGAACTGTCCCTGCACAAAATTACATTTCTAAAGGAAAAAAAGCCATTTAAAACTGCTTGCGGCTTTAATGTAATGTCTGGTCCCGGTAATATGGATGAAAATCTTTAAGAAAAATGGCATAGCTACCCCATGACCCCCCCCCCCTACCCCAGCCCATTACCAACCCCTTTGGGTCTTGTATGGATATTAAGGGGAACCCCGCACATAAAATAAAAAAGGCCCTATATACTCTGAACAGCCGTATACAGGCGGTGCATACAAGACAGGGACTGTAGGTTTGTTCTTATGTAGAATCTGTTTGTAATTTTGAACAGGTACATTGTTTAAGTGTAGCTCCAGCCAAAAAATCTATTTTTAAGCTTTTTGGAAAACATAGGGAAGGGTTATCACCCCTGTAACATTTGTTTTGCTGTCTGTGCAGTGTGCACCTGTTCAGAACAGTTCACCTCACTTTCTGTCCTAATGACAAATGTTTTTTGAAAATTTGGTTTTTTTATTGAAATAAGAATTGGTGATAAAGCATCAGTAGAGAGGAGACACTTTTTTTCCCATATTAACTCTTACAGAAGAGAATTTGCCTTCCTAGGGGTAGATTTCCTCTCACTTCCTGTTGTATCCTTCCGTTTGCAAGGAGGAGTCGTTTGTAAGTTGGATGTTTGAAAGTAGGGGCCTGCCGTATATACTCAGCTGAAATTTGCCCCTTACATATTGGTGTTGCCACAACACTGTGAGCCCTCACAGTTACTCTTGGTGGGCGCATGAATGGGCCCTGCTGTGAATTATTAGATCAAGAATTGTAATTGCATGCCCCTGTTAAACAGGGGCAGAAAAATTGAGCCTTAGGCACTGGTGCCACAACACTGCAACCCCTCACAGATACTGTACTTGGAGCACAGCAATGAGCCCTGTTGCAAAGTATTGCATCAAAAATTGTAATTACACGCCCCTGTTAAACAGGGGCTGAAAAATTGGGCCTTAGCCACTGGTGCTGGTGCCACGACACTGCAACCTCTCCCAGATACTCTAGTTGGAGTGCAGGAATGAGCCCTGCTGCAAAGCATTGCATAAAAAATTGTAATAACACGCCCCTGTTAAACAGGGGCTGAAAAATTGGGCCTTAGCCACTGGTGGCGGCACCCAGAAACAAAAATGTTCTTCCAAGCTATCATCATCAATTGGATCATTGAGGAGGAGGAGGATAGTCAGTCAACATAACAGGACAGTCTCTCAGCATCAGCATCAGTCTTGAAGGGATGTGACATTTGAAAATAAATTAGTCTGTTATATCAGCTTCAGGTGTTTGGTAGCTGGTGGTGATCCAAGACTGTTTCATCTTTATGAAGGTCAGTCGATCAACCGAGTCGGTGGACAGGCGCACCCTGTGATCCGTGACAAATCCTCCAGCAGCACTGAATGTGCATTCTGAAAGAACGCTGGATGCAGGACAGGCCAGTAGCTCAATTGCATACTATGCAAGCTCTGGCCAGTGATCCATCCTCAAGACCCAGTAAGCCAGAGGATTTTCGGTGGGGAAGGTGTCCAAGTCTGACCTTGCCCCTAGGTATTCCTGCACCATGTATATCAGACGCTGGCGATGGTTGCTGGAACCGATCATACCTTGGGGCTGCGGACTAAAGAATTGTCTGAACGCATCGGTCAGACGGCCACCTTCCCCACCGCTCCTTCTTTGACTGACCGAAGCCTCAGCAACTCGTTGTCCAGGACCAGGAGTTTGTAACCTCCCAGTCTCTGGGAACGCGTTGCACAGACCTTTCTGCAAGGCCTCCCGGAGTTGTCTCATCCTCTGCTCCCTCTGCGATGGTAAGATAAGGTCCGCAACCTTACCCTTGTACCGTGGATCAAGGAGAGTGGCCAGCCAGAAATGGTCCCTCTCCTTGATCCGAAGAATACGAGGATCCTTCTGCAGACTTTGCAGGATCCGGGAGGCCATGCAGCGTAGGTTAGCTGAGGCATTCGGTCCGGAGTCCTCTGGGTCACTAAGGACGACATGATCCGCAGCCACCTCCTCCCAGCCACGTACAAGTCCACTGGTTTCTTGGGACTGTAAATCATCCCTAAAAGACTGCTGCTGATGATGCTGAGTGCCAGGCTCCACCTCCATGCTGACACAATCCTCCTCCTCCTCCTCCTGTGCAATGGGTGGGACAGAAGGAACACTGTCTGGGTAAAGGGGGCCTTGAGAGGCAAGGAAGTCCTCCTCTTCCTGCCTCTGTTCTGCCTCAAGTGCCCTGTCCATTATTCCATGCAGCGTATGTTCCAACAGGTGGACAAGAGGTACAGTGTCACTGATGCATGCACTGTCACTGCTCACCATCCTCGTGGCCTCCTCAAATGGTGCCAGGACAGTGCATGCATCCCTGATCATGCCCCACTGGCGTGGTGAAAAAAACCTGAGCTCCCCTGACCCTGTCCTGGTGCCGTAGTCGCACAGGTACTCATTGATGGCCCTCTGCTGCGTGTGCAGCCGCTGCAGCATGGTCAACGTTGAGTTCCACCTGGTGGGCATGTCACATATAAGGCGGTTCTTGGGCAGGTTCAACTCCTTTTGCAGCTCAGCCAGGCGAGCACTGGCATTATAAGATCTGCGGAAATGCACACAGACTTTCCTGGCCTGCCTCAGGACATCCTGTAAGCCCAGGTACCTGCACAAGAACCGCTGCACCACCAGGTTAAGGACGTGAGCCACACAGGGCACATGGGTCAGTTGTCCCTGTCGGAGGGCGGAGAGGAGGTTGGTGCCATTGTCGCAACCCACCATTCCTGGCTTAAGCTGGCGTGGCGTCAACCACCTCTCGGCCTGCCCCTGCAGAGCAGACAGAACCTCTGCCCCAGTGTGGCTCCTGTCCCCCAAACACACCAGCGCAAGCACGGCATGGCATCTTTTTGCCTGCGTACTTGCGTAGCCCCTTGAACGCCTACGGAGCACCGTTGGTTCCAAGGACAAAGCACAGGAAGAGGCCATGGAGGAAGAAGAAGAGGAGGGGGTGGAGGACAGAGGTGTGTCACAACCAGTAGTAGCATTTTGGAGGCGTGGCGGCGGAACAACCTCCAACACTACTGCACCTTGTCCTGCATCCTTCCCAGCTGCCAAAAGAGTGACCCAATGGGCCGTGAAAGAAAGGTAACGTCCCTGTCCATGCCTGCTGGACCATGAGTCAGCGGTAATATGCACCTTACCGCTGACCGCCCTGTCCAGCGAGGCCAAGACATTGCCTTCCACATGCCGGTAGAGAGCCGGAATCGCCTTCGTGAGAAAAAGTGGCGTTTGGGAACCTGCCACTGAGGAACCGCACATTGCACAAACTCACGGAAGGGGGCCGAGTCTACCAACTGAAAAGGCAGCAGTTGAAGCGCTAGCAATTTAGCCAAGCTAGCATTCAACCGCTGGGCATGTGGATGGCTGGGAGTGAACTTCTTTCGACGGTCCAGCAGCTGGGGCAGGGAAATTTGCCTGCTAGAATCGGATGTCGGTGTACTGCTAGCAGAGTGCCCGCAAGTACTTGGCTGTGACACACCTAATTCTACACCTTCATTCCTCTCAGTGCAGGTTTCAGAGAGGACTGAAGGTATAGTGGGGTTGGAGATCCCAGCTGATGCGGTGCAAGAAGAGGTCCGCTTTGTTCTTTGGTGTGGGTCTTTAAGGTAGGCTTGCCAACGAGCTGCATGGCAGGTCAACATATGTCTGGTCAGGCATGTGGTGCCCAAGCGGGTGATGTTTTGGCCACGCGATATACGCTTGAGACATATGTTGCAAACAGCAGCTGTGCGATCTGATGCACTCGACTCAAAAAAGGGCCACACCAAAGAACTTTTTGAATAACGGGCAGAGGCAGCGCCCTGCACAGGCGGAGCTCTGCGGTGTGATTCCGTCGGTGTGCTGCCCTTACGCTGGCCCCCCGAGGGCATACTGCCTCGTTGGAGATGTGCCTCCTCCTCATCCTCCTCCTCCTCTCTCCTATTAGGCACCCACGTGGAGTCAGTGACCTCATCATCCCCTCCCTCCTCATCACTGGAGCCAATCTGGCAGTATGTTGCAGCTGCTGGAACATGACTGCCAGATTGGTGTCCTTCTTAAGCATCCCCTCTCTCTGCTCTCACGCTACTGCCTTCCTCTAGCTGGGTATCATCATCAGACCCTTCGAAACGATGGGCATCCTCCTGGAGCATGTACCCAACATTGTGCTCAAACAGTTCGGGGGACTCCTCAGGAGGACATGGTTGGTCTAGGGAAGGAGTGACTGATGATGACATTGATACCAGGGAAGAGGACGCTTTGGCAGCTGCTTTGCCAGTACCCTGAGCCTGGGTGAGAAAGGATGAGGAGGATGAGGAGGGCTTGGTCATCCACTCTACCAAGTCTTCGGCATGATGCGGCTCAACACGTCCAGCTGCCGAGAACAGGAAAAAATGCTTGGACAGCCGCACTCCAAAAATGGTTGTTTATTAAAACAAAAATGTGAAAAACATATCACAGCATGGAAAGCAGCGAACAGGAGCTGACGCGTTTCGCACTGTGACTCAGTGCTTAATCATAGCTATTGAACAATTTAAAATGCACCTCTAATATATGTTCCCAAATGGTGTTGAAACAAAAGCAAAACAATTGAAAAAGTGATTAGGTAATTAAACCTCAATTAGTTAATTAGTGGACTGACAGGTGTATGCTATCAGTGCCGTTTAGGGAACATCATGTGAACAAGAATATACAAATGTCACACATACACAAATTCATTGAAAACAATAATTAAATGTGACTCTTGATGTGCTTATATCTATATGACTTATAGAATACATGTGTATATATCACACAAACATACACATATGAATAAATCCCCTAATTATATAACAATTGAAAATGAAAAATAAAAAAACTTTTCTTCCTCTTATCAAATTCTTTTTGTGTCATAAAACAAAATGCATTAAATTGTAAAGTGAAGAAAAGAGTGAAAAGATTTTTAAAAGTAAAAAGATGTCTTACTTAAGTGTTGAATGGTATAAATAAATAAAATAAAATAAAATAATAAGTTATTATAAGACAGAGTGAAGTGTTTTTCGTGTATATAATATGAAAAAGTAAAAATATAAATTATATGGATGACACAATTAGGACACAAACGGGCAATTAGTAAAAAGATCGTAAGCAAATGCAGTGGTGCATAAGTGAATGAATGGCATACACCCAATTAGCAAAGGCTGGCTTCCAATCCCAAAGTAATTTCCAACTGTGTATTGAAGATAATAATGCGGACATTATTATTATTAAGCTTAGTAAACTGCATCCAATGCCGAAAAAGCAAAGGAATATTGTAAACGTATACAAATGTACACAAAAATTAAAAAATTTCATCTGGTCGGTTCTATAACCTTATCGGGCATGATTGTGGCCATGTATGTGCATTCAATAAAGATCTTATGGCCGTTTAGGTCGTAGCATCTTTATGCAAACGAATGTGTGACAATGTGCAATATGTGTATCTCTTCATAATATAGTAGTATGTCCAAATACATAGGTGAAAATGAGAATTCTCGGACTGAACCTATGTGCAATCCGTTGATACTGGTAAAATGTTATATGTATGGACAAAACGGAAAAAGAAGAGATGCTATAAAATTTAAGCAGAACTTTTAAATTGATGCCATATGAGGCAGATAAACTGCGATAATGATATAATTAGTAAAATATAAGCTATAAAGGATCAAAAATATAATGGACCTTAAAAGCAATGATCGACTTTAATGGGACACAATTTCTGGCAAGGACATATAAATATGTATGGAACTAAATGAAAGCAGAATGGAAACTAGAGGAAAATGATAAAGATGGTAAAGATGGTAAAAATGGAAATGTGCAGAAATAAAGGATAGTTGACTATCAGTCCAGCTGCCGAAAAGAGGGACAAGCGTGTCCCATGGCCACGTGCTGATGGCGATGCACCGCGTCCACGACCAGCACTGTTGTCTCTAGACACAGAGCCTGCTTGCCCTCTTTTATTGGCTCCTGACTGTCTGCCTCTCCTTGTTTGCCTTCCAGACATTCTAATGGCCTGCAGGGAGATGGGAAAACCAGCAATAAGGCCTAGCTTCAGGAGTATATTTTGCAGGAATCACACTACGCCTGCTGTAGGTGCTGCAAATGCCTGTTGGTGTAACACACCAGGAAAACGCAGCAATACAGGCTAACTTCAGGTGTAATATGATCAGGAGGCACACTCCGCCCGCTGTAAGTGCTGCAAATGCCTGTTGGTGTAACACACCAGGGAAAAGCAGCAATACAGGCTAACTTCAGGTGTAATATGATCAGGAGGCACACTCCGCCCGCTGTAAGTACTGCAAATGCCTGTTGGTGTAACACACCAGGAAAAAGCAGCAATACAGGCTAACTTCAGGTGTAATATGATCAGGAGGCACACTCCGCCCGCTGTAAGTGCTGCAAATGCCTGTTGGTGTAACACACCAGGAAAACGCAGCAATACAGGCTAACTTCAGGTGTATGAGGTGCAGGAGGCTTAGCAACAATGACACTGACACTGTCCCCTGCCTATCCTTCTCTCTCCCTGCACACAAGGTTTATCAAAGTATATGACACTGACACTCTCCCTGCCTATCCTTCTCTCTCCCTGCACACAAGGTTTAGCAAAGTATATGACACTGACACTCTCCCTGCCTACCCTTCTCTCTCCCTGCACACAAGGTTTAGCAAAGAATATGACACTGACACTCTCCCTGCCTATCCTTCTCTCTCCCTGCACACAAGGTTTAGCAAAGAATATGACACTGACACTCTCCCTGCCTATCCTTCTCTCTCCCTACACACAAGTTTGAGGTACAAATAGCACTGACACTGTCCCTGCCTATGTAACTCTTTCCCTGCGCCGGAACACACTACACAAGGCCGCCGCGCTGGCGGCCTTTTATAGTGTGGGGAGTGTGCTAAACCCCCTGAGCTATAATTGGCCACAGGCAACCTGCCTGTGGCCAATTATGGCTCTCCTAGCTGCCGGCGCTGTGATTGGCCAAGCATGCGGGGTCACAGTGCATGCTTGGCCAATCACAGCGCCGGGATTGCACTGCGATGGCGCAGTGTATTGTGGGCTGTTCGCGTCACTCGAATTTGGCGCGAACGGCCCAAATCGTTCGATGTTCGCCGAACGGTCGAACAGCCGATGTTCGAGTCGAACTTATGTTCGACTCGAACACCGAGCTCATCCCTAGTACTGAACACAGTGGAAGACTAAATTACCAATTGGTAAAATAATAATTTTTTATTAACAATTTATACAAAGTTTGTAAAAATTATGAGTAGTATCACACATTTCATAATAGGGTAGGGTAACCCTATTATGAAATGTGTGATACTACTCATAATTTTTACAAACTTTGTATAAATTGTTAATAAAAAATTATTATTTTACCAATTGGTAATTGAGTCTTCCACTGTGTTCAGTACCATGTCAATAGCACCGTTATAGTCCCGTCCACTTTTCCTCTCATGTTTTGTTATTAAAAAATATATTTTTTTACAATTTAGCTGTATATTCCTTGTGTTACCACCATAACCTTCCACCAAAGAACAACCCAAAATAAATTCTCCTGCTCCTGACCATTGCAGCGATATCACATATGTGTCTGTTATTTTTAGATTGTACCCAGAAACAATAGTGCGCCTTTTGCTCTTTTTTTTTTTTGTCCTACCTAAAACACACCGATACTGACTGACTGATACTAATTTAAACAAATTAAAAAAAAGATTGTGCCCAAAATATACGAACCCTGACCTTTTGACCCTGGCCTTGACCTTTGAACCTTACTTGAGCCAAACACTAACATTTGCACTAACCTAGATCAAACCTTAATCTAGGTAGTTTTTCTTGATTTCCGAAGACCCCACCGGGGTGCCACTCCTGTCAGCTAAGAACAGGAAACTGAGGCTACAATTGGCACAGGATCACCAAACTTGGACAATAGAAGATTGGAAAAACGTTGCCGGGCCTGATGAGTCTGGATTTCAGCTGCGACATTCAGATGGTGGGGTCAAAATTTGGTGTAAACCACATGAAAGCATGGATCCATCCTATCACTGGTTCAGGCTGGAGGAGGATATTTTCTTGGTACACTTTGGGCCCCTTAGTACCAATTGAGCTTGGTTTAAACCCCACGGCCTACCTGAGTATTGTTGCTGACCATGTCCATCCCTTTATGACTACAATGTCCCCATCTTCTGATGGCTCCTTCCAGCAGGATAATGCACCATGTCACAAAGCTCCAATCATCTCACCACTGGACAATGAGGTCACTGTACTCCAATGGCCTCCACACTCACCACATCTCATCCAATAGAGCACCTTTGGAACGGGAGATTGGCATCATAGATGTGCCGACAAATCTGCAGCAACTGCGTGATGTTATCATGTCACTACGGAGCAAAATCTCTGAGGAAAGTTTCCAAACACCTTGTTGTATCTATGCCACCAAGAATGAAGGCAAAAGGGGATCCAACCCAGGACTAGCAAGGTGGACCTAATAGAGTGTCCGGTGAGTGTGTATTATTATACAGGATTTATATAGTACCAACAGTTTACGCAGCGCTTTATAAACCGTGGAATTATCACGTAGCCCCTGAAACGTGTTTGCTGTCAATTTCTGATAATTTTTTTTCCATTGTGGTAAATAAAATAATATGTGGATGGACTACCTAAGGCTTGGTGCTTTCATAATTTCTCAATTTTCCCAGGAAAACTGTAAGGTAAACTTGATCTCCAGCTTCAGAAAACCAGCACAGATCTAGGCTTGTGCTCATGCGCACATGATCATATTTCTAAGAGAACGAGCAAGGCTCGATGTGCTGGTCCACTTCATTGTGCATTCATAATTACTAATACTAATTAGTGGAATATTTAAGCTGGTCTGTTACTATGAGCAGTTGCTGAATGGTGTTCTGCTTGTTCATGTGATCCTCTGTACTTGCCTACCTGTGTATGACTCGGCTTGCTTTTGGACTTCACATCTGCTCCTGCCTCAACCCTGTCCATCTGATTACTCAACCTGTTTACTGGACTTGTCTTTGCCTGCTGATTCTGTACTGCTTTTGCCCAGCTGTTACTGACCTTGGCCTGCCTCCTGGACTTGCTCTGCCTGCCTATTTGGTCCCTCGCTGCCCGGTTGTTGCTGACTGCTGCATTTCTCCTGGTCCTGTTTCTGTCTTATGCTCTGGTGCCAAGCCGCTTCTGCATCCTGTTCTGAGGACTGCGACTACCAGCTCTAATCACTTGAAGAGTGGACATCTCCAGCCAGCTACTCCGGGCACTCGTTCCACTCCGAGACCTCACGCTCTCTTTCAACACCTTCAGAAGTGTTGGGCAGGTGGTACAGGGGAGGCCTCCAAAACCTTCCAGTCTTCATCGGGTACGTGATAAAACTCATCCGAGTCCCACCAGGCATTAAAGAGTTGTTGACAACGACTCAAACCATTCAGAATCTCCACTGATCTTGGAGTCCAGCACTCCACCACCCTGGCTTCTAAAGTTTCAAGGGTGAGACTTTCATTGGAACCTTGTGGGACAAGGCAGAGCAGGGAATCTTGGCATGGATTGGGATTCTATCTACCCACGCCCTCTTGAATTTGGAATTTCAGTTTTGTGTAAAAATGCCATAAATAAATAAATACAATCATTAAAAGTCTGAATAGCTTACGCCTAGGACATATGCCAACTCATTCTGCCCCCAAACTTACTGTTGGTGTTAACAATAACTGTGGCTGTGTATTTATTGATATCAGTCACTAAATTGTCGATCTGTCCACTGGTTTTATTTTTTATGAAGGCGTTGATGCTGTTCTGGACCACAACGGGGGAGCTAAAATCTTTGGACACCGTTGAAATTTTCGAGTTTTGAGGACGCCAGTTTTCGTTGACGAATATAGTTATATCATTGGTGGGGCGCACGCTGCTGCGAGAATCGTTGAGAGCATCATACAGAATGTCCAAGGCACCTTTACTGACTGCTACAATAATATACATATTATCTTGGGGATTTTCAGGTGGGAAATGTTTGTAAACCTTTAATGTAAGGTAAGCATCATATAAGATGGCCACGTGGATGAGGACTGCGCTCACACACAGGAAGAGCAAGGCCTTCATCTTTCCTACTACTGGATTTTGCTCACACTGAATGTGCCTGAAAAACAAACAAAATGTTATTCAATATACAGTATATAGCGTCCACTGGGTGGACGCTACAGGATATCTTTCAAGCACACCATTGGTGACGGGACTCTATATACATATGATTTATCTATATACCATTCATTTAGAATAAGAACTCTGGAATTATCGGGAAGTCACTATCAGGATTAATTTGGACTACAATTATGTTTTAGTGATTTAATAATTTTTTATTAATTTTAAACACGTGTTGCACAACACTGGATCATTGAGATATTGGTTTTATATGTCTCAAAACTGTTCATCATTCACTTTGTTACACATTTTCTTTCATTGTCTGATTTTTCACTGATCAGTCCTTTATCAGTGCACGTACATTTGTGTCACTGTGCATATTGCACACCACTGCTATCCAGCTAAGTATTAGCTAATTACTCACTTATCCTGTCCCCCTTTTTCCCTTTCCTTCCCCCCCCCTTTCACACCCCTCACTTTCGTTTGTCAATCCCCTTTGTTTTTTACTTAGATTCACTACAGCGCAGTCACCATCACGATTTTTATGTTTTACTGTTGACTTGGACCAGACACTTCGGTGATTGCTGCAGTATCTCATCTGTTTCCCATCCTTCCCTACCACCTCCCACCCGTTCCACCACTCAGCTAGCGCGAGGCTTCTTCTTGTTTTTATACATATATTTTTTTATATGTTCCTTTTTTTTTTTGGGCACAAACCTAAAGCCCCAAAACATAGAATAAAATCATGGCAATTGCAATGTTTTTTTGTAACACAATATTTGCGCTACTAATAATGAGGTTGTGTTGAGTAAATAGAGTTGTGCATGCCTCTAACTCGGCAAAAAAAAACGATAGTGCCCAATATTGTCCATAGGCAACGATTGAAAAGCCTTTAACCACTTGCCGCACTCGCCTACCGTCAAATGATGGAGAAGCAGTGTGGTTCTCGTTCTGGGAGGACGTCTTATGACGGCCTCCCAGAATGGCCACACCCATGGTGGTGCACGGCGCATGGCGATCGTCGTCTTTGGACACGGCGCGACCCCGATCTCTGTAAAGAGCCGATGACACGGCTCTTTAACCATGTGATCGGCTGTGTCCAATCACAGCCGGTCACATGTAAATGCGGAAGTGCCAGTAATCGGCTCTCCTCACCTCACACTGACAGTACCACCAATCAGTGCCCTTTAGTGATGCCAGTCAGTGCAGCCTTTCAGTGCCCATCAGTGCCTCCCATCAGTGCTGCCCATTAGTGCCACCTATCAATGCCACCTATGACAGAGTGTGTAGCGAGGGGTGCCGATCAGCAGGATCTCCTGGAAGGGGGAGACTAGGGCAGGTAATCGGGGCACTGATCATTACTAGTGCCCTGATTACAGGAAAGTCCCAGCAGTGCCACCAATCAGTGCCCATTAGTGATGCCAGTCAGCGCAGCCTTTCAGTACCTGCCCACCAGTGCCCACCAGTGCCACCTGTCAGTGCCCACCAGTGCCACCTATCAGTGCTGCCCTCCAGTGCCACCTATCAGGGCCCACCAGTGCCACCTATCAGTGCCCATCAGTGCTGTCCTTCAGTGCCACCTATCAGTGCCCATCAGTGCTGCCCACCAGTGCCACCTATTAGTGCCCATCAGTGCCACCTATCAGTGCAGCATATTAGTGCCTCATCAGTGCCACCTAATCAGTGCCCATAAGTGGCACCTCATCAGAGCCCATCAGTGAAGGAGAAAAATTACTTATTTACAAGATTTACTGACAGAAACTAAGAAAAACATTTTTTTCTTTTCAAAATTTTAGTAAAAAATAAAAACCCCAGCAGTGATTAAATACCACCAAAAGAAAGCTCTATTTGTGTGAAGAAAATTATTAAAAATGTCATATGGTTACAGTGTTGCATGACCGCGCAATTGTCATTCAAAGTGTGAAAGCTGAAAATTAGCCTGGGCAGGAAGGGGGGAGGAGAGTGTCTGGTATTGAAGTGGTTAAATGTCATCAGTGTCATATTAATACCTAATATGTGTGGTTTTGTTACACATATGCATCTGATCCAAGCATTTGTATATGGGTGTTGGCATGGGAGTTTTTTTCTATTATTGATTTTTTAAATTAGTTTCATTACATTTTTTCATATTTTTTTTTTTTAAGTTTTATTTTTTTTATGTAACATAACTTTATTGCTATCTCTCCTTGACTCATCTTGTTCAAATGCAGGCCCAGGCTCCTTTAACTTATTTTCCTACAATGGTTTGAGTCCCTCCATCCCCCCTGGGTTGCCACAATCCACTAGGCTCCTGTTTCCCACCCTCTGCAAACTTAAAGTGGAGTTCCAACCTGGGTAAAAGAAAAAAATTAAATTAAAAGTCAGCACCTTCAAATACTGAATACATATACTGCAGCTGCTGACTTTTAATATATGGACACTTACCTGTCCAGGGAGCCTGCGATGTCGGTATGGGAAGCCGATCCGTCCATCGGCTCCGGGTGCAGGTGTTCTATCGAATAGTGCCCACCGTTGAAAAGTGCCCATGCACACGCAGTATGGAAGGGCACTCCAGCTGATTTCCCGATCAGCTGGCGTGACGTCACCATGGCGCATGCGCACAACGTAGGAGGCATTTTTCGATGGGAGATACCATTTGACGGGCAGAATTGAAAGCTATGCAAAGAGCGGAGGGAGACCGTAGTTGTCAGATAGTGCCTCGCTGTTGCGGCGCGGGTTTACAGTTTGCTGAAGGTTGGGTTTTGTGGGTATTGAACTGCAGGTTTTTCCTTTCCCTAAGGGCGGGTTACAACACAGACAAAACCCGCCCTTCAACACACCCACAACCCGCCCCGCAACAGCGAGACACAATCTGACAACTACGGTCTCCCTCCTCTGTTTGCATAGCTTTTAATTCTGCCTGTCAAATGGTATCTCCCGTCGAAAAATGCCTCCTACGATGTGCGCATGCGCTTTGGTGACATCACGCCAGCTGATTGGGAAATCAGCTGAAGTGCCCTTCCGTACTGCGCATGCGAGGGCACTTTTCGACGGAGGGCACTATTCGATAGAACACCGGCATCCTTACTAAGGGAAACAGGAAGTGAAGCCTGTTTCCTACTGCGCATGCACAAGTCACGCTGCACGTTCTGAATGGTCCCTGCTGTCTTCTGGGACCTGTGTGTCTCCCAGAAAGCAGCGGGGGGAAGAAGATTCGTAGATCGCCGCACAAAGATGCGCCGATCTTACACAGAAGTGGGAACGGATACCTGGCTTTGACCGGTATCTGCTCCCCCCCCTACCCCCGAAAACGTGCCAAATGTGGCAGCAGAGGGGGGGGGGGGGGAAGGTGCGAACAAGCGGAGCTTCAACTTTTTGGATGGAACTTTAACCTCTTCCGAAATAATTGGTGCTATCTGTAAAACAGTGTACAGTATAGTGTATAAGCAGAGCTTTTTTCTGCTGGAACATGGTGGAACTCCTTTCCACTACCTAGTCCACTGCCTTGTCCTCACCAACCTGTCACTGGAAAACACAAAAACTGGTAGAGGAAGTTTTCTGCACTACTTGTTTCGTCTACCAACTTCTGTGTTTATCACTGACAACATGCTTCTTCAAGTGGCTAAAACATATCAGCCTCACTGTGCATGGTGCATGGTGGGAGAACTCTATACTATGCGAGGGGCTCCTGTACTGTGGGTTTACTCTGTACTGGGTGTGTGGGACTCCTGTACTGAAGGGGGCTCTGTAATGTGTAAGGGGGTTCCTACACTGTGGGGGGCTCCGCACTGTAATAGGGCTCTGTACTGTATGGGGGCACCTGTACTGTTGGGGGGGCTCTGTACTGCGTGGGGGGCTTTGTACTGTGCAGGCTCTGTACTGTTTGAAGGAGTTCTATACCTCTGTACTGTGGGGGGGCTATGTACTGTGTCAGGGGGCTCCTGTACTGTGGGTTGGCTCTGTACTGTAGGGGGCTCTGTAATGTGTAAGGGGGTTCCTACACTGTGGGGGGCTCTGCACTGTAATAGGGCTCTGTACTGTTGGGGGGCTCTGTACTGCATGGGGGGCTTTGTACTGTGCGGGCTCTGTACTGTTTAAAGGAGTTCTATACTTTGTGGTGAGCTAGTATTATGTGGGTGCTCTATACTGTCTGGGGGCTCTGCACTTTACGATGTTCTGTACTGTGGGGCGGGGGGCTCTGTACTGTTATGAGGGGCTTCTGCACGGTGGGTTGGCTATGTACTGTGTTAGAGGATCTCCTGTACCTAAAGGGGGCTCTGTAATGTGTGGGAGGATCTTGTACTGTGGGAGGATCTTGTACTGTGGGGGACTCTGTACTGTGGGGACTATGTACTGTGTCAGGGGGCTCCTGTACTGTGGGTTGGCTCTGTACTGTAGGGGGTTCTGTAATGTGTAAGGGGGTTCCTACACTGTGGGGGGCTTCGTACTGTAATAGGGCTCTGTACTGTATGGGGGGCACCGGTACTGTTGGGGGGGCTCTGTACTGCGTGGGGGCTTTGTACTGTGCCGGCTCTGTACTGTTTGGGGGAGATCTATACCTTGTGGTAAGCTAGTATTATGTGGGTGCTCTATACTGTCTGGGGGCTCTGCACTTTACGATGTTCTGTACTGTGGGGCGGGGGGGGCTCTGTACGGTTGTGAGGGGCTCCTGTACTGTGAGTTGTACTGTAGGGGGCTCTGTAATGTGTAAGGGGGTTCCTACACTGTGGGGGGCTCTGCACTGTAATAGGGCTCTGTACTGTTGGGGGGCTCTGTACTGCGTGGGGGGCTTTTTACTGTGCGGGCTCTGTACTGTTTGAAGGAGTTCTATACTTTGTGGTGAGCTAGTATTATGTGGGTGCTCTATACTGTCTGGGGGCTCTGCACTTTACGATGTTCTGTACTGTGGGGCGGGGGGGGGCTCTGTACTGTTGTGAGGGGCTTCTGCACGGTGGGTTGGCTATTTACTGTGTTGGAGGATCTCCTGTACCTAAAGGGGGCTCTGTAATGTGTGGGAGGATCTTGTACTGTGGGAGGATCTTGTACTGTGGGGGACTCTGTACTGTGGGGGGGGGGCTCTGTACTGTAGGGGGCCCTGTAATGTGTAAGGGGGTTCCTACACTGTGGGGGGGCTCTGCACTGTAATAGGGCTCTGTACTGTATGGGGGCACCTGTACTGTTGGTGGGCTTTGTACTGCGTGGGGGCTTTGTACTGTGCGGGCTCTGTATTGTTTGGGGGAGTTCTATACTGTGTGGTGAGCTAGTATTATGTGGGTGCTCTATACTGTCTGGGGGCTCTGCACTTTGAGATGTTCTGTACTGTGGGGCGGGGAGGGGGGCTCTGTACTGTTGTGAGGGGCTCCTGCACTGTGGCTTGGCTATGTACTGTGTTGGAGGATCTCCTGTACCTAAAGGGGGCTCTGTAATGTGTGGGAGGATCTTGTACTGTGGGGGGCTCTGTACTGTGTCAGGGAGCTCCTGTACTGTGGGGGGCTATGTACTGTGTCAGCTGGCTCCTGTACTGTGGGGGGTTATGTACTGTGTGTGAGGTGCTCCTGTACTTTGGGTTGGCTCTGAACTATGTGGGGGGCTTTGTACTGTGCGGGCTCTGTACTGTTTGGGGGCATTCTATATCTTGTGGTGAGCTAGTATTATGTGGGTGCTCTATACTGTCTGGGGGCTCTGCATTTTACTATGTTCTGTACTGGGGGGGCTCTGTACTGTGTTGGAGGAGCTTCTGTACCTTGAGGGGGCTCTGTAATGTGTGGGAGGATCTTGTACTGTGGGGGGCTATGTACTGTGCTGGGGGGGGGGCTCTGTACTTTTTAGTAAAAATTGTAAATAAAGCCAAACCTTTTTGTTAACTGTCCATAAAGACATGGATGAGTGAGTTTGGGGAGCATGATCCCCTCCCTTCAGACACTGGGCCGCATGGCAGTATTCCAACATAACGACCCCAAACACACCTCCAAGACCACCACTGCCTTGCTAAAGAAGCTGGGGGTAAATTGATGGACTGGCCAAGCATGTCTCCAGACCTAAACCCTATTGATCATCTGTGGGACATCCTCAAACGGAAGGTGGAGGAGCGCAAGGTCTCCAACATCCACCAGCTCCGTGATGTCTTCATGGAAGAGGGGAAGAGGACTCCAGTGGCAACCTGTGAAGCTCTGGTGACCTCGATGCCCAAGAGGGTTAACCTCCCTGGCGGTATGATTATGTCAGATTTTTGTGTCTCAAAGCGGTACATTGCTTTGCATGGAAATTTGGCGTTTTATATTGTAGGCCTGTAATTCTTAGGAATAACTCACTTAAGTCTGTCCAAACCAGAGTCTAGTAGACATCCCGGGTATGATAAAGTTTAAAACACAAAATCATAAATTATAATATAATAAATAACTATAATTAATTATAACAAATAATAATATAATGATAATAAAATGTATTCAATAATGTAATCAAATCAAAAACACTGAAATTTGCTCAGTTGCAGAATAGTCGTTGTCATTATTTTCAGTGTCTGATGATGAATTTCACCACGAATCGCTATCGCTCAATTCTGCAAGTGATTATAATTCACTATCACTGTTTTCTAGCTGGTCTAGAACCACTTTTGATCTAAAGGGACGGTTTTTGGTTGCTATGGACAATCTCCAGTTTCCAGGCAGAAAGAACGGTAAATATAATAAAAAACTGCATGCAGTGCACTGGACAGAGCACTAGGGGGACAAAAGGGATGTTTAATTATTTGATACAGTAATGTAATCTTACAGATTACAGTGTACTGGGTTTTTCACTTTTTAAAATTCCCGCTGGCTCCTCCCCTGTGCATCGCGACGCTCGCAGGGAAGGAGTCCGGAACACAGAGCATCGGGCGGAGGACACAGCGGGAGGACATCTCAGGATCCTGGGGACAAGGTAAGTAACTTTGCCTGTATCCTGAGATGCGATCCCGAGTGTGGGTTACCGCTTTTGGTACGGAAAATTAACCCCGAGCCACATTCGGAAATACCGCTAGGAAGGTTAAGGCAGTGCTGGAAAATAATGGTGGCCACACAAAATATTGACACTTTGGGCCCAATTTGGAAATTTTCACTTAGGGGTGTCCTCACTTTTGTTGCCAGCGGTTTAGACATGAATGGCTGTGTGTTGAGTTAGGTGCACTTACTTTTGTCAGATACTGTGTGTGTGTGTGTGTATATGTGTATATGTGTATATATTACAGTAAAACCTTGGTTTGAGAGTAACTTGGCTTGAGAGCGTTTTGCAAGACAAGCAACATTTTTTAATATACTTGATATACAAGCGATGTCTTGATATAAGAGTAGCGTCACGTCACAACTGAGTATAAAAGAGAAGAGAGGCGCCTCTAAAGCCCCATACACACAGTCAGACTTCCATCAGACTTTTCCTTGGATTTTTGTCCGAACGGAGTTGGCCGGGCACACCCATAGCCTACACACCACAGGACTTTTCTGCGAACTTTCCCAAAACTTTTTGCAACATCACGTGGTTTTTCTGCTCTTTACCGCCACCCTTTGGTCAACTTCTGCTATTGTTGGTTGATTTTAACATTAGTTGTTTTGTCCATCGGACAAAAGTCCGATGGTTATCTGTACACACGGTCGGACTTTGCTCCATCGGACTTTTGTTGGGCAAAAGTTTGTTCGTTTGCAGACCCAACTTTTGTCCGATGAAAACAAAACCAAACCCAAAAAAGTTTGTCCGATGGAGCGTACACACAGTCGGATTGTTGGTCCAACTTGCTCAAAATGAAGTTTGTTGGGCAAAAGTCCGACCGTGTGTACGGGGCTTAAGTGTAGCGATATGGTTACATTTAATGAAAGTACAACATTTAGCAATATATTGCTACACTAATGCCGCGTACACATGACCGTTTTTAATGTCATTGAAAAAAACGACGTTTTTCTCGACGTGATTCTTCTCAAGCCTGCCTTGCCTACACACTATCATGAAAAAAAAAATGCTAGAGTAAAGCGCGGCGACGTACGAAATGTACGACTCCACTATAAAGGGGAAGTTCCATTCGGATGGCGCCACCCTTTGGGCTGCTTTTGCTGATCCTTGTATTAGTAAAGTTTGGTGAGAGAGACGATTCGCGCTTTTCAGCCTCGTGCTCTTCAGTCCGTTACAGCGTGACAAATGTGATATCTCCATTACGAACGCTAGTTTTACCAGAACGAGCGCTCCCGTCTCATCACTTGCTTCTGAGCATGCGCGTTTTTTTCACGTCGTTAAAACCTACACACGCCCGTTTTTCATGACGAGAAAAACGACAACGTGAAAAACGACGAGAAAAATTAGAGCATGTTCCAAATTTTTAATGCCCATTTTTCACGTCGTTTTTAATGACCAAATAAAAAAATGGCATTTTTCTCGTCATGAAAAACGGTCGTGTGTACGCGGCATTAGAGGCGCCTCTCTTCTCTTTTATACTCTGGAGCTTCTGCTGGATTTTGCTTCTAATCCCCTTGTGGAGGCTTCCATTTGTGGATGGACATTTTATGGTTACGCAACCTATCACATTGCTATAATCTTTTTATATGGACTATAAACTGAAGGACTTATGAATAAATGGTTGTGGAACGAATTATTTGAGTTTACATTATTTCTTATGGGGAAATTCGCTTTGATATACAAGTGCTTTGGATTACAAGCATGCTTCTGGAACGAATTATGGGTTTGGGTAGTGCAGAGGTATACTCACATATTGTACTTTGCACTCATATGTTTACGTAATGTATTTATGATTTTTTACTTTCACAATTTATTTACACGATCGATGCGATATGTATCTCCAGCAGTTCTCTGGAGCCCATAACAGAATGTAGGTATTTTTTTTATTTTTTTTTATATACTATA